>JAPWTK010000159.1:947500-976249 GCA_029963805.1 Aromia moschata
ACCCTGAACAGAGAGATCTCTTAAATATCCTGGGGAATAAGCCAGTTAACTTTTAAAACACGAATTAATGTTCACCGCCTAATGACGATGTCATTAGAGGATTAATGTTTACGTAATAGAGACAGAACCAAATATTAATTTGTGCAACTATGTAAGTACTTATTTTGGTCCCTATTTATGACAAATCTGTTATTACTTCACGAGAATTTTTTTATCTTAAAGCTTACCAATTTTGGTGAGGAATTTTTTGAATGGTTGGATAATAACGTTAAGTAGGTATTCAGTTAGCGCTTAACCAGTGCTTCATATTAAGCTTCTTTGCTCTTCATGTAAGTTAGTATCAAGTATCTTCATGAAAGTAAGTTAAAGTATAAAATATAAATATGTATGTACCTCAAACATAATAGTGTCCACTTCTTCTTTGATTTCGTCATCACTCAGTGTATTTCCTTTGGTTTGACTGGCTTCAATCATGTAGTCTAAGAAAGCCAATCTTCTTTTTTCACCTAAAAATAAATAACGTTAAAACAGTGAAATAGTAATCTATCTACCCTATGTACTGTACCGATGTCATTTTCATCGTTTTCGTCTAGGTCATCCCTGATATAGTTGAACGAAGAGGTTGCTTCAATTACCCCTTCTTTTTCGTTGTATTTGGTACTTCCCACAGCTTTTGGTACAAGCTTTCTTCGCTCTTCATTCCTCTAGCGAAGTAGTTTTCCTTTTTGCGCTTTATTACCTAAAAGATACATTGATAAATCTTACGGTTTTATGAATTAGGTTCACTTTTTTATGACGAGAGCTACTTTTTTCTTCGGTATAAAAAATTGGGGTTTCAAATGCAAGGTGTCTAATATACCTGTTGTGTCAGGCTGTGTATAATATCCAACAGATGACTCTGTTCTCTATTCATGTTTGTGAATTTGAAGATGAAATCAGGTCGCAGCCATATTTTGTAGTGCCTCAAATGTAGTATATTACACATTCTGAAACATAGACAGAAACAAATGTTTCAGTAGCATTTTAAATGGCGAACGAATTGAATAAGATTTATGAGAGAAATGTGAAAGACAAATAAAAAGAAGAAGTAAAAAAAGAATGCATACTTCATGACAGACATAGCATAATCAAATCCTGTGTTGTCTTCTTCGGTTTTTTCAACACCCATGGCAGTTTCTAAAAAGAAATATGCGAAAAAAAATAATGCTGTAAGTTTCAATAAACAAATCAGGGATATACAATATTGAAAACAAATAATAAGTTATGATTTATAAAAATAGAAAATGTTGACCTTTAAGAATAATTTTTAATATAAAAAAACATTTTTAGATTAGAAACAGATCTTTTCTTTATTTTTCTTTATTCATAAATAATTTTCTTTAATTATTTAAATTAAAATTATTTTCTTTATTAATATTAATAGTCTTTATTTTTTTATACAGACTCTGTTTGGAGAATTTAGCTATCAATTTGATAAGTAGAAGAAACATAGCATTCTTGCTAATGTTGGTCCCTCTCTTATGTAGTAAATATAAAAATAATATCATCTAAAAAATTTAGGTTCGGGTTTTCAGGCGTGTCAAATATTTTATGTAACTTAAACTTATAGCTTTAATACAACCTGTCATGTTCACACAAATATGTTAGTAGGAGCAATATAAATTAAAGAATTGAGCACGGTCAAATTGAGTCGAGTTTTGTGTAACATTGAGAGACAAACTCGAATCTTTACCTAACAGTGTATCTACGGTGGTTCTGCTCATGTAATCGTGGACGTCGAACGCCTTTCCATATTCCTTCTTGAAGCTATCTATCAAGTTGTTGGCGTTTTTGTTGAAAACAGGCATAAACGATTTCAGGATGGACGAGTGAAACGTGGGGGCTATCATTTTCCTGTGGGATCTCCACTTTTCTCCTGAAACATTGCTTAGTTATTTGAGGAATATAGGTAAATATAATAAATTGGCTCTAATTAAAGAAGGGATTGCTTTGGATAAAAGAATATTTTTATGAGACAGCGAATTATTTTTCTCTGTACAACGTCATGATATTTGTGTTCACACAAATATTCAGGCTCGATATATCAAAAATATGTTTAAACTCACCTTTACTAATCAACAATCCATTACCCAGCCATGGCTCAAATAAAGCGTACTCATCAGATTTTTGTAAATGGACGTTGCTGCCCAAAATAATCTAGAAAGGTTGAAGAAAAAAGTGTTGTATCTACTGTTTTTGTTCAGTATGTATATCCAACTTTAGAGTGTTTTTGGAACAATAAATAATATAAATTGATAAATGCAGAAAATAATAAAAAAAATATTCATTTGCACTCTTTTATTTGTATGCATTAAAATCATGGGACTTTGTGGACAAGGTCGCCCACGGCAGAAAGCGCCAACTTTAGTTGGTCTTTGTTGTTTATTGAATATTATCACCAATTTAATGTATCGGGAGAAAATTATAACTCTTTTCCAGATTTAAGGCAAAGAGGCATACTTAGTGCCCTTTTGGCAGTATTAAAATGTTTAAACTTCAATATTTGGGGTTTTACTGAATACGTAAAATTAGTTTGAGTAGATAATGATGTCTGTAGGAATTTTTCACGAAATTTTTTCGATGAACTTACAAGAAGTGAGGGGATTAACTACAAAGGATCTAAAAAAAAGACAGTCACTATTATTGTAAAAGTAGTTTTTGCAAAAAATATTTGTGTTGGAGGCTATACCTCTTAACCCCTCTATAAAAATACTTTGTCATCTTCTAGAGTGTTTTTTCAGTCACAATCTTCTTTGCTATAAAGATTTGTATAGAAAACTGGAGGTATGTAACAAACATAAAAATAAATATTTAAATTTGGCAGTATTAATATGAAATATTTTGTTTTTCAGGTAGGTACTCTCAGTACTTAATACTTAACAATACATTAAAACTGCACATTTTTGGTTATCTGTATTTACCTCAACGTCATCAGCATCTACTAACGCAATTACTAGCTTGCTACCCAAAAATATCCTTACAACGTCGATCTTTACGTTGTTATATGCTTCTACTGCCATCCTCATGAAGTCTAGAATTTAAAAACTCTCAGTTAATATTGAGCAGTCCTTTGTCCTTTCAGTGCACGGTATACACGGTATACAAGGGCGTAGCCAGGGGGGGCGATGGGGGCGATCGCCCCAAGGGATCCCCAAGGGATCAAATAAAAACCAAAATACTCGGGGGATTGCGGTTGCCGTTGCCTCTACTGACCTTTTTTTTTTGGCTTTTTTGTTTAATCTGCATTGGGCGCCCCCCCCAAACATAAATACTAGCGACGCCCTTGACGGTATACAAATAGAAGGTATGATATCGCGCAGCCGGGTGCCATGATTGTGACGTCAGCAAGTGCCCAGTTTGTTAACATTTGTCAGCCGACGAGTGTTTTCTGAAGGTAACTTGATAAGTTTGTGCCAGTTTTTTTATTTTTGAGAGCAAAATCTTTTAAAATGAGGTGTGCTGTATATGGATGTAATACGAACAATCGTTCTACAAACAATTTTAAGTTATCTGGGTTTCCCAAAGACGAGAATATGAAAGCAAAGTGGAAGCATCTGTGTAAACGCAGAGATAAATTCACCGTTAAAAATGCCAGAATTTGTTCAAACCACCTTGTTGACGAAGATTATGAGCGAAATCTAAAACATGAGTTGCTCGGATATCAACCGAAAATATTTAGATCTTTGAAGAAAGAAACTGTTTTGTCAAAAAACCTTCCCAATAGTGAAAAAATCCTTATTTACCTAAAACTATCTTTGTTACCCAAGGATATTATTGTAGGTTAATTTATTAATTATTATATTATTATAAATTATTAACTAAGGATCTTATTGTAGGTTAAAATGTATTATTTTGTACATTTTGGATTGTAATTCCCATTTAGTTTATGTTACCTTTGTTGCTTTAACAGTAATTGTATTATTTATTAATGTAATGTAATTACCTGGATCATATCAGTTTCTAAAAAAAGCAACACAAATATCGTTTTTTAGACACAATCACTTTATAAAGTAGCTTTATTTTACTTTCATTTGAACTATGTAGGTATGTAAAGTGGCATCCACTAGTGAATTAAAGTAACAAAGTATAGAAACCAATAGAGGGCCTATCAAGTTGACATGACTTTTTAAAATGCCTCTCATCGTGACACTGAGATATATTATTTATAAATTAAATTCAGATGATACGTGCTCTGATTGTGGATAAAATGTTGTATTACATACATTTGTTTTACATAGTTGTTTCATGCATTCAATCAATTTAACCTCCCGAATTTAGTTTTCGCGGGTAAACATCCTTTCATGAACAAAACACTTTCTAAAACACTTATTCAATAAATTATTGTATATAAATTATTTCTACGTTCCAATTCCGCAGTGGATATTCATCAAAACGTATCTCCACATACGTAACATATCTACATGGAATAATAAGTTTAATGAAAAATAGCGAAAACATTTTCAACCCACCACTTATAAAGGAAAATAATACGACTTCCCACGGCAAACATTGGGATTGTGAGCATAAGGTGACGTCATGCGCAAAACGGTTCGTATTTTAACCGTCTAGATATCATACCTTCTATACGTGTACCGTATACCGCGCTTTCAGTGTATGTGGTTAGTTACCTACTAATAATATAGAGACATCCAAAAAAGACGTCATCAAATCTGGCTATGAACGAGAGAGATAGAAATAGCGGTTATATCGAAGCTCAAAACGAAACTTTGTTATTGTCAAACATATGACAAGTGGCTGTCACAATTGTAAAACAAAAAATGACTTGACATAATGTGACAGAATTGACAATTAAATAAGGTTATACATATGAAATAGAATAGAAATACTTTTTTGCTCGGCCAATTTTGATGACGTTTTTTTTTCTGGATGGCTCGTTATTATCATAAAGTCGACTAATATGATGAACATATAATATTAATTTTATTTAAAAAGATTTATAAATTGTACAGTCAGTGTATCTGGTTAAGCTTGCGAATTCGAACAAAATCGAGGTGAAACTAGACTAAGAAAGCTTTTTACGAAGGTAAACTGATATTAGAAAAGCTGACTATTCGTTATAAAGTTATGGGGTTAGGCCAATTTATTTTCTACAAAATTTTAATTTCTCCGAGGTTTTCAACCTCAGGTCTAACAGATTATTGATATATTTTAGCTATTAAATAAACAAATAGTTCGTGGGACTAATAAAATTATTTTAGGACTGATAAAAAACTGAAGGTGAAAACTTTTTCGTTAGTGAAACACATCACTAGAGATGTCAATCGGGCGAGTCGCAACATAGTCGGACTCAGGTCACTATTATTACAAAGCGATAGTTCACAGGAAACACAACATAATACAAAAATGATTACTGGAATAAACATAAGATGCAGATGTACCTACATAAGTGCGGTAATGTCAGTCTCACGAAAAATGACACGAGAACTTACCCATAAAAAAAATTGTGCCTAAAATGCGACGAAACTTGATTCACAAATTATATGGTTACAATTATTTAATTAAACTTTTAATTCCTATTTATAAAACTGGGCCATACAGCATCCGCCCGTTCTGACGTCTCAGATGGACCGCGATATTCTCACAATCCCAGGACACTATAGGTTTGTTCCAACAAAACATTTACGAACCGTTCTTGAACGAGTAATGAATTATCGTATGCGCATGTGTCAACTTGGTATTAGTTCAGAACTAATATCTATTCTGTGATGATACAGGGGATTTCTCTCCGCACACAAAAAATTTCAAAGTAAACAACACTGTCAACATAACCTTAAATCCACCTTGTTAAAAGGTCATAGTTTTTTTTTAATATTCTGTGAATGATAGTAAATATTCTTTTGCGTTTTGCATCATATCAGGTTGATGTAGAAGCTAAAGTAAATTAGGTCACAGTATAGAAGAGATTAGGTCAACAATATAATATGGTTAGTATGCAAATTTTTAATGTTTTAAATCGTTCTCTTCACTTGATTCACTTTACAAATAATCAACGATATTTTGATCACTCATGTTAAATATATACATAAATAAAATATAATCACTTTTAACCAAGTGATTACACACCAAAACAAAATATTTATAACCATCTTCTATCAACTGTCAGACCTGTGCTAGGCTTTATTTACGTTAATTGCAGTTTTTTTTATTGATTTACTGTTACTTAATTAATTTTACCTTAAAACCGACGAAATACCAGAGACTCACTTGCTGGTAAAAACTGGTATTTTGGGAACAGGTATTTGGAACAGGTATTTGGAACATAAACACGTCATACCTGTGATCGTAAAATTCCGGATACCTCGACGTAGCGAAAGAGAAGATAAGACCACATCGGCAGACAAAGCTATGTCATAATTTATGACCATCGGTTTTAACTTATAACTTATGCCTGTAGGTAATTAGGGAATCTATATTTGCTTTGTGCAACTGTAACGACATCTCCAGTAAATTTTCTTATTACAGTGTCCTGGAATTGTGAGTATGTAGCGGTATACCCACGGTTCCGTGACGTCATAACAATTTTGTGAATACGGATGCTATCTATATGGCCCAGTTTTATAACTGGGAATTAGAAGGTTAGCTAAATGATTTTACTTTATAATTTGTGAATCAAATTTCTTCGCGTTTTTGGCCACAAATTTATGAAGTGTCAATGGGTAAGTTCTTTTTAAGTGTTATTTTTCGTGACACTGATGTTACTGCACGTAAGTACGGCTCCGTCATATAACAGTTAGCCTCCTAATATGTTTATTCAACTACTCGTTACTATATTAGGTTGTATTTTCTGTGAACTACCACTTTGTGATGATAATGACCTGAGTCCGACTCTGTTGTTACACATCACAATAAAAAAATATATCAATAAAAGTGTAAAAACAGTAAAACCAGAGTTTAAACACTCTTAAGACAGCTACCAAATCACACTAAGTTCATCACTTAGCAAAAGAAAAAAACAGTCTACTTTTAACATCAATAAACGTCTTCATTATATAAACTAAATATAGCTAGTTAATTCGCTTTTAGCTCATAACATAAAAATGCAGGTACATCGATTTTTTTAGTGCTGTTTCAAAAATTAAAATACGTAAGTACCTTTCAAGTTAGGGGGACGGTGGGGTTACTTTACAATCTTGTATATTGATTTTAGAGTTTACATTTAGTTTAAATTGTTTGCTGAAAAGGAAAAAAACCTGTTCAAAATTAAGCTGTTCATCAAAATTAGCGTAACACTTTTTAGATGAGCGCCATTTGCGTTCTAATAGGGCTAGGGCCCTGGGTTTTTAAATTTTTGTAGCCTATAGGGTGTAGACCGGGGTTTAAAATCTGTGGCATTATAGCTTAAGGGTTCGCTGTCCAAACCTCAACAACCAATCCCATGTCGAAATATGAATTCACAAAAAACCCTACATATCCTAACACATTAAGATCTCCCCAACAAGTCCTGAGCGTTTCGTAGGTGTCCCATTCCTTCAACTCTTTTTTTGGCCTTCGTGAGCTACCCTTCAACAGTTACCCTGGGTTTTCACAACGGATTTCTGTTGGGCGATTTCATTGATTCCACTGCTCCCTAATAAATTGGTGTGGGGTTCGACAACTCGCTTCCACCCTTTGACAATTCAAGTACCCCTCCCGGTCCTGGAGGCGGTATGAGTTGTCGTCTAGTCCCGAATTCATATCCCTGCATCACTTGAAAGCTATACAAGTTGACTGGACCCACTGTAGATGGCCTGTTCCTGAACACTCATTCAGGAACTTTCGCCCAGCCAAGAATTTTTTGGAGGGGATAAGAAAAAGAGAGCCATGGGATCCAAAAGACGATTTGAAGGAGACGGACGATTTAGGGGTGATCCTAAAATGGTTCGAGAATCCTCAGAAACGCTTTCTGCATCACCTTGTGCGTAAAGCCCCTCAACGCGGCAAACTTTCAGGGGATGGGTTAGTAGTGGAATTTCACTTTTGGCACTCAACCGGCCAACCGCAGTCCAGTCCAGTCAACTTCGAGAGCCTTCAGATGATACCAGGACAATTTGAGACCAAACGACCGACACCAAACAGTATCTCAGTGTGCAATAGGGACCTAACCAGAGAGGGTGGGGGGCGGTTGGTGTAGTGGTGATCTGGAGGGGTGCTTGAGTTGTCAAAGGATGAAAGCGACTTGTAGGACCCCACATCAATTTATTAGGCAGCATTAGGATCAATGGAATCGCCCAACAGTGGTCTGATCATGCAAAACGCAGCGTAACTGTAGAGGGGTAGTTCAAGGAGTTTGAAAAAAGATTGAAAGGATGGTAAATCTACTAAACGCTCAGGACCTTTTGGGATAGGCTTAATGTGTGCCATCATATGGTTTTATCTCGTCAGCGTCTTTCTCAGCCAATCATGATTTTGGTGTGTGGATGGTGAACCCTTTAAGTCACAGCGTAACGACTTCCGAGCATTAAAACCATCCTTCTGGGCTACCGAAATTGTCAAAAAGTTTCTATCCCAAATAAGACGCAAATGGCGTTCACCTAAATAATGTTACGCTAATTTTAACGAGCAGTTTATTTTCAACAGTAGAACGGAACTAAGTATAGTAAGTTGCAACAGTAATACTGTTGTACACCATGTGCCATCAGACGATCAAAATAAAGTTATACAATTTTGGCTAAATGTGTGACTGAAAAGTGACTAAATTTTCAAAATTTAGTCACAAATGCGAGTCATTTTTAAAATTATTATAGTTAATAATTACCTCCAGGACTTTTCCCTAGTGCCAAATAGGCATTTCCAACGATTGGTATAGTAGGGGGGCCTGGTATTTTCGTCGACAGTTTGACATACCTCAAATTTCGGAACCAGTATTCGTAAGCGATTAACAGAACGCATATTCCGATGAGAATAGTCGCTAAGGGTGTCGCTAGCATTGAAGGTACTGCTTCCTTAACGGATAAAACCTAGAAAGCAACAAAAATAAAGTTTTACCATTCTGATGAATCTTTTGAAAAAGAAAACATATGAAAAAGGAATAATTATAACCATAACTAATAAAATAGAATATGTTGTTAGTTATGGAGACATTGCCACTGTTTCTTCCATATTGTCTCGATGTTTTTTTCGTAAAGGCATGAGATGTAAGACAACAACTATTTTTTATATATACAGACTGTCCCAAAAAGCAACGTCAAGCCAAAATGAGGTTACAGGCCAGATCCTGACTCGATATGTGACGAAAAAAAATAGATGAAAGTGTCGGTTGGTTCTCGAGATATAACAATTTTTGTAAAATAGGTGAAAAATCGCTTCCTCAAATCAATATTGTTGTTCCACAGCTTCAAATAAAGGTCGACTGTTGATTTGTTTTTATTATTATGAGCTGAATAACAGGCCATTTAAATAAACTGTAACATTTTACAACAAAAGTCACGGTAAAAAAAAAGATAATGGCTATTCTGAGAAAGAAAATTAAATTGAGAAAGAAATTAAAGTATTTATTTCAGGTAATAAATATTTAAAAGCTTTGAATGTTACTGTTTTTTTTTACAACAGTAGCTGAGGCAGGGCGTCGAAAAAGGGGGTAGGTAGCTGTGCTCTCGCATATTAGAACAATATAGAGCTTGGAGGACAATTATGACCCAACCGTACTCATTCTTTGGTCAGTACTTTTCACTACTCCGTTTGGGTTGCATATTGTCTCTGTATTCGATTACTACGGGCCTGGTATTTTTACTATAGACTACTACTAGTGTAAAAATCCAGAATAAAAATCTCCTGTGACAGAAAACGGAGTGAATCTAAGAACGCGTGTAATGTAAGGTATGTACAGGTATGGAAACGTTCGTTTTGAGTAGATTGACAGTTGAAAGATTCTGTATGGAAAGGAATACGCCACGCCTTGAGCCGCTTATGACAGGTGGCGCTAATGTCGCACTGTTTGAACTTACGAAGGGTACAATACGGACAGCTAAACAAAAGCTTTTAGGGGAGGAGCGTATGCGCAAAAACGCTTTGTCATTTAAATATTGTGAAGAAATCACCGTGCAACAAAACAAGGGGTGACTCACCGATACGTCACCGTGTTGCTTAAGCCTCCGGAACCTTCTGCAAGTTTCGACTTCTTTCGAGAGGGATGCTGGAATATGCCAACCGGGTATATAGAGAGGCATATCGATGCGGGATGAGTTAAGTCGAATATAAATTGTACAAACATTAATTCGTGTTAATAATTAAGTGCTTAATCCGTATTTGTATTTAGTTAAATAAATAGTGTTAGTTGAAAGTGCGACACCTTACGAACCTAATTGAACAAAACGTTACTTTGCCCCCAGGTGTGGGTGTGAAAAAAACGAACAATTTAAATAAATAAATTGTAAAAACGTGAAACAACTGGAAAAGAGACTGAGCTGCAGAAAGGGAATTTCTTACTAGAATTGCTGGAAGTTCTGGAAAATAAAGGTCAAGATTTTGACACGTAGTTATTTGCAATCGTCAGTTACATACATACATCCGGCGTTGCTAAATTTAGAACAGAAGTTACCGGAATGTCCTGGAAGATTTGAACACATTCTAGTGGATAATTCTAGAAGTTTAGAACATAAGTTGCAGGAAAGTTCTAGAATTTTGGAACGGAAATTATCGGAATATTCTGTAAATTATTGTAGTCAGGAGTAGTCTGGAATAAAAACTGATGGAAAACTCTGCGAATTTGGAACGAAAATTGATGGACATATCAAAAATTCGCATGAAGCCGCCCCAGTTCGACGGTAAAAGTTCCTGGGATACTCATTTCCGACAATTTGAAGCAGTAGCAAAGGCATATGGTTGGTCATTGACGGAAAAAGCTATAGCGTTGATGTTGCACTACGGGGAGATGCAACAGATATATTGCAAACACTTTCTCCTGAGGAACAAGAGGATTATCATAAACTTGTCCGGCGCCTAGAAATGCGATATGGTCAGTCCGCTGTGAGGAAAGCAACGAAAGACTGCAGGATTTTGAAGCAGACATAGCGCGGTTACCTCTTTAGCTTATCCATTTGCACCAAGGAAGTTATGGAACAGCTGCTGTGCATGCATTTTTGGATGGCCTTTATGATTCTGAGACGTTTCACCTCCTGAGTTTAGCTCGTCCCAGTAACTTAATGGATGCTTTGGCGCGAGCTTTTGAATTTGAAGCTGCAAAACAGAGTTCCAGAAGTCAAGCTAAGGTCTGTGAGATGGAGGAAGATGTTGAAGGAGGAACTTGCAGTGAAATAGAGATTAGGCGAGTCGTAGAGGACCTGTTGGATAAAAGACAAATTCGGTGTTGGAATTGTGTTAAGGTACGTCACACTCGCAGTCTCCGTACTGAAAAGAAGAAAGCGCCGCCATCGTCTGAAAAGAATGTCCCGATACGAAGACTAACGGTGGTGATTGATGATTGGCAGCTGGATGAGCTTCTAAAAGATCAAGAAAGTGACCCAAATTTGAAACCAATTGTGAATTGGAAGAAGGAAGGTCGGAAATCCACTTGGGAAGAAGTATCGCGGTACTCGCCAACGGTAAAGTCGTGGTGGGTTCAGTGGAATTCCCTCGTCTTAAGTGATGGACTCTTAAAACGCCTTCTGAAGAAAGCAGATGGTACCGAAGAGCGAAAACAACTGATAGACCCCAGAAACAGAGTGCCCGAGGTATTGGAGGAAATCCACAATGAATGCACTGGCGGACACTTGGGAGTAACGAAGACGCTAGGGAAGTTAGAGAACGTTTTTATTGGGTGAACTGCACTACAGACGTGAAGGAGTGTGGCGTGCGTCGCAAGTAACAGTTCGCAACTGCACCCGAAGGCCCTAATGCGTCAATACAACGTGGGTAATCCGTTTGAAAGAATTGCCATCTATGTCGCAGGTCCGTTCCGGAAACAGATAATGGAAATAAATACATCGTCGTCGTGATGGATTATTTTAGCAAATGGGTTGAAGCGTATGCCTTTCGAAACCAAGAGGCTTCTACTGTGGCAGACGCTCTCATCAATGACTGGATTTGTCGATTTGGTGTACCTCTGGAATTACACTCGGACCGGGGGAGAAATTTCGAGTCAGCCCTGTTTCAGAACGTCTGCCACACACTCAACATCCGTAAGACGAGGACAACTGCACTACACCCGCAGTCGGATGGAATGGTGAACTGGAAAGCACCAGGCCCCGATGGGATACACAATTTCTGGCTGAAGCACCTACCTGCATCTCATGGTATCCTGGCAAAGTGTTTCACGAAGGCGATCAACGATCCACATGTCGTACCTGATTTACTTATGACAGGCAACACGTTCATGCTTTTCAAAAAAGGTTGATGCTGCACAACCGAAGAACTACATACCCATCACGTGTCTGTCACAATATCACGTGGCTGTCCACAATATATAAGCTCTTGACGTCTATCATAAATGAAAAAATCTATCGTCACTGCTTGGAAAACAACATCTTTGAGGAAGAACAAAAAGGGATGCATCAGAGGCGCAGCGGGGTGTAAACATCAACTGACAATCGACGCTGTGGTACTGAAGCAAGCCCAAGTAAGAAGAAGAAACCTGCATATGTGTTACATCGACTACAGCAAGGCGTTCGACTCGGTACCTCACGACTGGCTACTTAAAGTTCTGGAAATTTACAAAGTCTGCCCTCGGATAAAAGCTCTTCTCCAACATCTTATGCAGTCATGGAAAACAAACATTTGGGTCTCTGGAGGGAACACAGGTCAAGTTGAGATCAAGAAGGGAATCTTCCAAGGTGATTCACTCTCGCCGGTTTGGTTCTGTCTGGCACTCAATTCATTATCTACGCTACTCAATAAAACAACTGCTGGGTACAAGATCAGCTTGAGAAGCCGAGCAAAACTCACTCACCTGCTCTACATGGATGATCTAAAACTATTCAGTGACTTCACAACATTCAGAAGACTGAACGGGAGAAGATCGCGAAATACGAAAATCTATCAATCGAGCTGAAGCGCCTATGGAAACTGGAGAAGGTGGAGACGTACGCCCTAGTTATATCGGCAGAAGGAGTGATGACGACCAGATTCGCCAAGAACATCGCGGCATTAGGACTGTCTTATAATATTATTCGAAATGGCCAGAAGGCAGTTGTACTACAAACTTGTCACATTGTTAGAAAGGTTTTGGGACAGGATGAATTTCCTCCCCTCGCCTGAGCCTAATTTCTGCTGGAGGCGGGGATGAGATATCAAGCCATCACTGTCTGCAGCAGGAATGGGTGAATGTTTCCCAGCGTTTACGCTGAGAAGTGTGACTATAAAGTCGGCGAAATAATAATAATAATAATAATAATAACAACATTCAGAAGACTGAACGGGAGAAGATCACAAAATACGAAAATCTATCAATCGAGCTGAAGCGCCTATGGAAACTGGAGAAGGTGGAGACGTACGCCCTAGTAATATCGGCAGAGGGCGTGATGACGACCAGATTCGCCAAGAACATCGCGGCATTAGGACTGTCTTTTAATATTATTCGAAATGGCCAGAAGGCAGTTGTACTACAAACATGTCATATTGTAAGAAAGGTTTTGGGTCAGGATGAATTTCCTCCCCTCGCCTGAGCCTAATTTCTGCTGGAGGCGGGGATGAGATATCAAGCCATCACTGTCTGCAGCCGGAATGGGTGAATGTTTCCCAGCGTTTACGCTGAGAAGTGTGACTATAAAGTCGGCGTAATAATAATAATAATAATAATAATAATAATAATAATAATAATAATAATAATAATAATAATAATAATAATAATAATAATAATAATAATAATAATAATAATAATAATAATAATAATAATAATAATAATAATAATAATAATAATAATAATAATAATAATAATAATAATAATAATAATAATAATAATAATAATAATAATAATAATACATAATAATAATATAATAATAATAACACATTTATTTCCAACAGGTAACACCCAATTACAGGAAAAATACAGTACATTTACAAAATATAAGTATGATGATTATGGACTTTAGGTGTGAATTCCTAAGTACGAATCTATAATAGTTTTTAAATTATCGTAATTAATGTCACAAACAGTAGATATAGTGTTGAATATATTACAAATATTATTATACAATGGTGACTTGCGCATAAGATTAGTACGACTGAAACTGCAATAAAAAAAATTACTATCTCTAGAATTTAAATGCAACTTAGCCGAATGAAGAGCAATTGATAATAAATTATCAATTACCCTTCTTCATTCAAACTTCTTTGTAAGTAGGACAAACATGAGGTGAGAACCATTCGCGATCCAATCGCTAGCGCAGGCGTATGAAAGGCATCCGGTTTGTCGGTAGGGCTGTTTAAGTTAAAATTTGAAATACCATTTTATATTTTATACTGGTCTAGTGCCTGATTAGAAAAGTGCGTTATTACGAGCATATTGTAGAAGCACTACATGTTTATAAAAATAAAAATGGATATTTATCACATTGACGAAAAAGTTCAAATACAGTGGACGCCGCTTATAAGACTCACGGATATAAGGTTCAGTCGCTTATAAGACTCAAAATCGCCAGAAACAGTCCGGACGTATCCGAATATATTGAAAAAAACTCGGTTATAAGACTCATCACTTCGGATATAAGACTCAGTTTATGAAAAATACATAACTGAAATGCTGGAAAGTAACAAAAAACAAAAAAAAAATAAAAAAAATTCTTTAAATCATCTTAAACTTTGAACTGATTATGTATGTTTGTACGTATGTATTTGAAAAGTTACCTATTTTTTATAAGTAAATAACACGCTATTGTTATTTGTATTATGTCTATTCACAGGTAAAATAAAGTTTGTGTATTACATACATTCTAAAATCTTGTTTTTCCCCCTTCGCTTATAAGGTCCATCCGCTTATTAGACTCACTTTTTGCTGGTCAAAAAGTGAGTCTTATAAGCGG
Source organism: Aromia moschata (assembly GCA_029963805.1). Lineage (NCBI taxonomy): Eukaryota > Metazoa > Arthropoda > Insecta > Coleoptera > Cerambycidae > Aromia > Aromia moschata. The sequence continues at coordinate 962,494 of JAPWTK010000159.1, forward strand.
CGTCCACTGTAATTAAATGACAGACGGTATGAGCGCGGCCGTCGACAACCGCGGAGATCCGTGACGGGGCAAGGAGAATGCATTAGTGGGTGGAGCTTAGAGTGAACCATTGGACCGTTAGTTCTGCTTTCGTTCGCTGCTTGCGTTCGCTGTTGTCATATCAACATAATATTCCTATTAGATATTTTAAAATTGTTTCACAGCGCTTAAAGTAATATTAACTGTTTAAAATTATTTCACAGTAGTTAGGTTGAAAAAAGATAACAGTAAACTTTATTATACGATACGCAACGCAGTCTGAAAATTAAATTGGCTTATATTAATTGATCGTACATCAAAGCATTTTGTAAATATATGGTTTTTATAAAGACATAGTATGCAGAGTTAAGAGTTACAGTTAGTTCTGGCAACGTTGCTCTTTAGATTTCCGGTAAGACCCCCTCTTAGCTTTCTGTACAACCAAGCCGCACAAAATTTTGTTGCACTAAACTTTTTGCAAAAATTAAAAATCAGTCATTTTGTTCAAAAATACATTTTGGTGCCCTACATTTTGACACAAAAAATCGTTCAAATTTAAGAATAAATAAATAAAAAATACAGGTTACAGTAGTTCCAAAAAAAAAATAGAAACTCATTTTTAAGGTTTTCACTATTATCATGGCCCAACTGTGCATTTCACACTTTATGACACAAAGTACTGCATAAAATACAAGTAGCCTCAAAATTGCCATTCAACCGCAGCAAGTCACCAATTTCGTGGTAATTTTCCTGTCTGTGAAACTTGTTGTAAATTGTTTTTTTTTTATTTTCTTTTTGTATGAAACACAGTTTTCATTACAATGAGGAACACAAAAATAAAGTAATTAATTATTTCAGGTACACATATACAAAAATCTATAGGTAACCTTTGTCTGATAGGTAGGTAACACAGGTACACAAAAAAAAATCATGATCCTGGATATTGACCTTAGTACCCCTATATATTTTTCGACGCTGAATTCGAATCCAACCTCAGAAAAGTCAATACACCTTCAAAATTTTGAGATAGGGGTAAGAAATGAAAATTTGACAAAATACGCAATTTTTGTTCCAAGAATAAATTTCTGGAGGTTTTCGAGGTTGCTGATTTCAAATTTCAACATGCCAAAAGCAGGAAATGTACCCCAGAGGTGAAAATCGAGTATAACAGGGGCTGAAGGGGGTATTTTGTCATATTTTAATTTTTTTTTTGTGCCTTTGATTTTTACGGGGGCGAAGTTCGCCCTCGGCGCTCTTCCACTTAACCCCGATACACTCACACAGTAACACCCATGTCCTAATAGAGTTGCCAAGTCTATTAGGCGGGACTCGAACCCACTGACAGAGGTTCAGCAGATGGCTCAGATTGCCACCTCTGGTACCACCCGCTAGATGCCACTGTCCGACAAATTTTCACAGAGCAGATATGGTCACCCATCCAACAAGCAACCCGATCGAGCGTTGCTGCACTCGAGTTATCGGCGTTTGGCGTTCAGACGAATTACCATAATATGTTGCTCCTTTTCTTACCCCTATCTCAAAATTTTGCGTCGAAAAATACATAAGGATACTAATGTCAATATCCAGGATCAGGTTTTTTTTGTGTAGCTGTACACAGCTAAAAAAATTCGTTTAATTTTCATTATAAAAATTATAGTAACAATAATAAGAAAAAAATTGTCGCAAGATAACCGAAAATATGCTTCTTAACCCTCCATAATTGCATTGTACTAAGTGGTTAACTTAAATTGTGTGAATATTTTAAAGATAGAATATTATAATCACATAAGAAAAACATTATCGACACCAACACCACACTAAACACTAACTTACCACTTGTGGTTGAGCCATGGTGTCACTGGTGTTACATTCTTTCACCGCAGCATAAATATTCTTCGCACCTTAATGTATTCGCGTGTAAATTTACTTTATAGAGGGTGTATCTAAATAACACCGAAACAATTTAAGAAGTTATTCTCCGATGAAAATTAAGGGGGGTTTCCAGTATAAAATTTTTTTGAAAGCACCCTCCTGAATAATTAAGCCCCTCCAAAAATAAAAAAAAATAGGTTTTCTTTCTGTTCATTAAGCTAAATAAACGAAACTTGGTGAACATTATCTGTTACTAAAACTACACTTTCTGAAAATTTTTCACGCCTGTAGTATTTTTCTAAGGGGTTGAAATAATCAACCCCTAAGATGTTTTTTCATATAACTTTTTTTTCTACAAAACTTTTTACATTTAAAAAGTACTTCTAAAAAGTCCCATTCATTTACTAAATTTTACTGATCTTTTCAAGTTTTTTTCTAAAAGTTAGAGATAAATAAGAAAACAAAGTAAATGTATTGCAACGCATTTTCAAAAAGACAAGCTTTAACGCGAGGGTATTTTTGCCGTAAGATCTAGTTGTCGGTTGTTTACCATGGAATGCATAGAAACAATTGAAAGAGAGATTGTGAAATGTCATTTACTGTTACTTTTTCTTACTTATTTGCAAGTTTTATGCTTTTTGTGAAGAAAATAGTTGGTAAACCGAAATGGTTAACTATTCGAATTTTGAAATGGTAGATATGCATTTTACATATGGGTGTGCTAACGGTAATGCATTACCGCAGATTACCCCATCACACTACATTCACAAATATTCACCAACGCTTGCGGGAATTTGGTACATTTGAAAAGAGAAGTCATGACTCTGGCCGTACCCGAGTAAGTCAGAACTGAAGCTCTGGAGGAAGACGTACTTAATTTGATCGAAGAATCCCCAGAAACTAGTACCAGGAAAATAGGTCGTGCCCTAATTGTAAGCCATTCGGTAGTTTTTAGAATTTTAAAAGAACAACAGTTATATCCTTATCTTCTTCAGCGGGTGCAGGCATTACTGATTAGAGATTTTTTACCGCGTGTGGTTTTTTGTCACTGGTTAATTAACATGACGTCCAAGCGCCACAATTTTTAAGACATATTTTATTTATTGAGGTGAATTTATTTAGGTGAGGTGTATTTACGAGGTGAATTTCTCAAGAGACTGTATTAGAAATTTTCATAATAATAACACGTGGGCCGAGGAAAATCCTCATGGCTTTTTTGAAGGAAATCATCAGTCGTGTCTATTGTAGATGTTTTAGTTCGACGCTCTCCAAAAATTCCAAATCTATGGAAATCATCGGTCTCAATTTTCATTAAATGTGTGGCTCGGAATTATTGACAGACATTGATTGGAATATTATTGACATTGATTTAATAGGTCCCTATTTTCTTCCACTGCGATTATATGGTGATTCATTATCTCGAAGAATTACCTGTTCTTCTTGAAGACATTCCCATTCAAATTAGGCACCAGTTATGGTTTATGCACGACGGAGCACCAGCTCATTTTAGTATACGTGCAAGAAGTTACTTGGATGAGGTGTATGCCAATCGATGGATTGGTCGAAGAGGACCTGTAAACTGGCCAGCCCGCTCCCCTGACCTCAGTCCTTTGGATTTTTGAATATGGGAATATCTGAAATCCTTGGCCTATTCAAGCCCAGTTAGAAATCTCAATGATTTGCGAAATCGTATTATAGCAGGTTGTGAAACGATAAGAAATTCACCAGGAATATTTCAAAACATACGTAATTGTATGAAAAATAGAGTAGATGCTTGTATTAGAGCTGAAGGCAATCATTTTCAACATTTTTTTGTAGATAGTATTATCGATATTTGACAGATTATTGTTTTTTTGTTAAATTTTTATAATATTAAATTATTCATTCATTTTATTCAAGTTCACTTCTGTTCTTAGTTACAAACTTCTTAGCCTAGTAGAATTATAGGTGAGCAATTTGGTTGACTGTTATTTAATAAAATGTTATAATAAAATGTTATTTAATCCTAATTTTTCCAACTTATCCCAGTCATTTGTCTCTTCAAATTACTTTGAAATTAACTAGCCTAACTTAAACTAGCCTAACCAAGTAATAAATCGAATGTTAAATAATTTCAAAACAATAAATTTGAAGATAGGCCGCGATCAACACCTTTATTTAATAATTTCTAAAACAACCTTTGCGTTAAACAGCTCGCCTTTTTGAAAATGCATTGCGATACATTTACTTTGTTTTCTCATTAATCTCTTCTTTTATTAAACTTTTCGAAAAAATTTGAAGAAATCAAAAAGTTAGTAAATGAATGGGACTTTTTAGATATACTTTTGAATGTAAATAGCTTTGTCGAAAAAAAAGTTATAAGAAAAAACATCTTAGGGGTTGATTATTTCAACACCTTTGAAAAATATTACAGGGGAGAAAAAAATTCAGAAAGTGTAGTTTTATCAACAGATACTGTTCACCAAGTTTCGTTTCTTTAGCTTAATGTCCAGGGAAGATAAAAAAAGAAAAACAATTTTTATTAGAATTTTTGGAGGAAAAAAAAAATATTCCGAAAAATTTATTCCCCCTTATTTTTCATCGAAGAATAACCTCTTAAATTTTTTCGGTGTTATTTAGATACACCCTGTAATTATGCATACTATTATTATGTTTAAACATTGTCATTTTTTTTGCATATACATTAATTCTTCTTTGTAATTCTCTAGACAATTAATGAATTTGCAACCTGTTTCCTTAATTAATGATATGATGGCGTCGCAAATTTTAAGTAAATCACTGGTCAAACACCAATCGATTGACAACAACATCCAGGTGAAGCTCAAAAACCAATTTATTTCCAATTTTGTCCAATTTCACACTTTCTTGGTTTCGAAATGTTGAACCATGGTTATCAATACAAACTACTCGTCAATTGGTTCGATTCATTCCATTTTTACCATAGTTAAATTTTAAACTTCTGTAATTCAAACAAATAACACAGTCACACAAAAAAATAGTGTTATAATCTCGAGACCTAAGTCTGTGTTTATGTAATTTACCCACTGAACTCAAATACATCGTCAAAATAGGCCCATCACGTCACCGTTTATTAGATATCACGGAAAATATAAAATTAATGGGTAAATAAATTCGTTATTATCGTCTAGAAAAAAATACCTATCTTCTACCTATCGTCAAAATTAATCTGGCGTGTCTTCGTTTTCCAAAAATATGGAAAAACCTACGGAAATCTCGTATTTTCTTTAAATTAACGGAAATATGGCGTTTCCTTCAATCCTATCTAATCGACTCGACGTATTTCAATGCCTATTTGAGAAATAAAAATCCGTCGTTAAGATTTGATTAGCTTTTAATTTCTATGGCTAAGAATACATTCGTAGCCTTAGCTTTTATTTCGATTGGAGCCGTTATGTCGAGAAAAATTACAAGACTATTACTTCTGCAAAGGTAACATCAAATGTTTCAATTATTACATTGATGTTCGAACAGTTAAAAAATAAGACGATATTCCAGTGCTAAACATGAGTTGAATATAGTTGATAATGCTGAGAAAAATACGCGATTTCAGCTGTTATTTCGTATCTCCAGAAAGCTGAAACATGCTAGTCAAATTATGACTACTTTTTTTAAGATTTTTTCACAAACACCATTCGGTTACAAATAGTGATGTAGTTTTTTACATATAAATATCAATTATTATAATTGTACCGAATAGTACTTTTATTCAATGCTACAGTATTTGTAACTTTCTTGGTAGGATTACGATTTCTAGGTGATTTCAATAGTTCATTGTTTTTGCTTTTTGTGAAATAGAATTAACCGTAGAAACATTCAAGTTTAGGGATGAATTTAGGCTAAAATATTGGACTGCAGTTTTAATTAATATTAAAATTTTAAGTCTAAATTACTTTTCTAACTGCTGTTAGGGGTAGCAATGGACCATTATCGTCTTGTTATTTTTCAAAAGAGCGTATCAAAGATGCTACTAACTCTTAGTAGCAGCTGATTTACTGTTTTTTTCATTTTGAAAACGGAAGTTTGACATCTATAGGACTTTGATTGACAATGCAAGACAAACGTTTGAAGTTTCAAACGTTCAAAAAAAAAACACAAACCACTATTAAAGCCAACGTAAAGATAATTTCAGATTGTCAGCAAATGTTAAGTAATGTAACATGGCAACTTCGGATCTGCTCCCAATTGCATAACAACGAATATCAAGCGCGAAATTTAAAATTCAATAAAACATCCCATTATATTTTTTATTTCAATATAATTAATTTGTGGTATTACTGCACTTATTTAATAGCGTCATTGGTGACGTGCATCGATTTTTATTTTATATAAAGTTAGGTATCTTGGTTTTTAATGTAGGCTTTCCGTTTTTTTTTTTTTTTTTTCACTTTTATTGACATTTGTACGAATGGCGATAAACATATGAAAGCTTCGGTACCTTTTTTTTTCTATTCTTTCATTATTAGATCAGTCTTCGCTACAAATTTATTCAAGCAGTACCGAATAAGTTCTCATTAAAAGTGATCCAATCTTAACCCACCACTGGGCGATAAGTTTGCAGTAACGTTAGTGGGCGCTATAGGGACTCAGTACCGCACTTTCATTTGCTACTTCTTTTTGTTTATTTCTTTCATGCAAAACGTTCGATTCAGTGAAAAAATAACATCTCTAAGAAAGAAAGCTGAATAGCAGTGACGGATTCAGGGGAGAGGGGCAATTTCTCTCTTTCACTACTAAATCGGAATTTTGCACTAGTACTTATTCTGGGTTTCCATAAGCACTTACCTGTCTAAGTTAGCATATGTGCAGTGTTCTTGCCCCTCCTCTTCACCCCTTCACCCCATCCTATTCCTTACTACATATTATGAAAAAGTTTATTTTCGCCTTCATTCACAAAAATAGAAATCACTTAAATAATGAGGGTTGAAAACCGCATAGCTTCAATTTTTAACCTAACCAACCAAACCCAACTTAACCTAACTTGACCTGACCTAACCTAACCTAACCTAACCTACGTATCTTTCTAGGCACTGTAAGAAATAATAAAATATTTTATTTGACTGCTTTACTGTGAATCAGGTATAGTAACAAAAAAAAACGTCAGGTGAAGAGATCCATGTATTTGTAAAATATCATGAAGCTAGATATTTGTTTCATAAAATAGTAGTTACCTATATCTGACTAACAAAAACTAGAACATGAAAGCAACTATAATTTTCCTAAAACTACATCGCGGGGTGCTCTCCAGACAGCGTACCGCATTGACGACCCATTCACCTCGCTATCGGATGACTGACAGTTGGTCGCGGAAACATGGCAACTCCCGAAATCTGTGTTAGATAGAAATTCACCGCGGTATTTTGAATTACGCAAAAGTGCGGTACAAAGTGCCGCTTCGTACACACTAGTGAGTTAATCTACTCGTTTGATACAGCCTAAATAAGTTTGTACTGAAAACTGAACCAATCAGTGACTTTACATTTGTTTATTTTCCTTCAGAGTATGAAAATCAATAAAAATGGAAGGGGAAATGTCCATTAAAAAAACAAGATATGAAAATATGTCAAATTGTAATTCTTTATATAAAATTTTATGAACTGAACAGCTGGCACAAATTTACAAGTAGGTACATTTACAATTCTGCATATGGAAAATCCAAACAAAAATATGTCTTCTTAAATCTCAAAAAGATGGTATAAATTTCAAAGTATTTTAAAGATTATTTGATGGTATGAAAGGAGAATGAAATGACCATTAATGAAGTGATGAATAGGTTTTCGATGAATTAGTGATTGATTACTGATTTGGGTAAGATCAATGGGTTTTAAAAACGATTTAGTATTTTCTCCACCCTCCCTTTCCCTTTTGTTGTTTCCCTTGCCTTCTATTAAATTTTAGTAAACAATTTGATTTATATATGCATTCAAGAGGTGACCAAACGTTTTAGGCGAGTTAACCTAAACCCACATCGTTTCATAATTAATTTATTTTAATGAATCATGACAAATCCACAAACTCGCGAATATATTAACATATTCATTTGTTTGAACTGGATTGAAAATATATTTTTCCTGTGCATAGCATATACATTATATAATCGCAAACTGTATCACATATGTTTTGAAATGAAAATAGTTTAATAATTTAATAAACCTTATTTGTCATAATATGGGCTATAGAAAAAAAAGTACATTGGTTCAAAAGTGTAATATATTTTGTTTAAAATAATGTTTAATCATTAAAAATACATATGGACCCCCCACCTGTCCATTTCAGTTTTTGAATAAGTGTACTGGGGCTTAAAATTTTCATTGAAGTGTCTACTTTTGAATGCCATGTGTCCCCTTTATAAATTCAAGACGGCTGTCGAAATATGGCGGCTTAAACGAGAACACTACCTAAAAAAATTAATAAATTCAGAGATTAATGGTTTGTAAAATGAGTTATTCGTGCGTAAAAAATGACCTTTAGGGGCTTATAATGGTCCTTAAAGTGTCTACTTTAAAGTAATATTAGTTTTATTTAAAAATTCCGATTGGTGGTTCCAATAGGCGGCTTAAACAGGAAAATTTTCCAAAAAACGACCAAATTAACCCTTTGCGGCAAACATTATTTGTATAATCGGTTTCTCATAAAAATTGGTATTCAGGGGTTTTCGGGGTCACTGATTACGTATCTGACTTCATATTAAAAAAATTCAAAATTGCGGATCCAAGATGGCGGACAAAAAATTTCAAACATCACCGGATTTCATTAAAAATTATCATATAACGGATTTCGGGGTCGCTGATTACGAATCCAACTTGGCGGATGCATGATGACACCCAAAAAGATCTTTCTCATACTCTCAAGTTGACCGCAATCCTTTTGTAGGAATAAAATCGGTAATTACTTATAAATGGGCACCATAACCAATTCGAGATTACTAATTCCGACGGCTCCATATGTAAACTTTGGAATGAATCCAGTAGTAAATTTCACTTTTAGGCTACCATTTCTGAAAAACTTCCTATATGCAATTTTTTTGTAAAATTCAGTGAAATTTCAAATATTTAGTCATAATATTGAATCCGCCATTCGGAATTTTTAAAATCTAAGTTCAGGTTGGTAATCAGCGAGCTCTAAATTCTCTGTGTATCAATTTTCAATGAAATCCGGTAATATTTGAAATTTTTGTCCGCCATCTTGGATCCGCCATTTTGAATTTTTAAAATATGAAGTCAGATTCGTAATCAGCGACCCCGAAAACCATCAATTAATATTTTTTAATGAAATCCGGTGATATTTGAAATATTTGTTCGCCATCTTGGATCTACTATTTTGAATTTATAAATTTTGAGGTCAGATTCATAATCAGTAACCCCAAAAACCCCTGAATACCAATTTTTATGAGAAACCGATAATACAAAAAATGTATGCCGCAAAGGGTTAATTTGGTCGTTTTTTTTGGAAATTTTCCTGTTTAAGCCGCCATATTGGAACCACCAATTGTAATTTTTAAATAAAACTAAAAATGATTAAACATTATTTTAAACAAAATATTTTACACTTTTAAACCAATGTACTTTTTTTTATAGCCCATATTATGACAAAAAAGGTTTAGTAAACTATTAAACTATTTTCATAACTCACCTAAAACATTTGGTCACCTCTTGAATACATATATAAATCAAATTGTTTACTAAAATTTAAAACAAGGCAAGGGAAACAACAAAAGGGAAAGGGAGGGTGGATAAAATACTAAATCATTTTTAGAACCCATAGATCTTACCCAAATCAGTAATCAATCACTAATTCATCGAAAACCTAATCATCACTTCATTAATGATCATTTCATTCTCCATTCATACCATCAAAGAATCTTTAAAATACTCTGAAATTTATACCATCTTTTTGAGATTTAAGAAGACATATTTTTGTTTGGATTTTCCATATGCAGAATTGTAAATGTAAGTACTTGTAAATTTGTGCCAGCTGTTCACTTCATAAAAGTTTATATAGAGAATTACAATTTGACATATTTTCATATCCTATTTTTTAATGGACATTTTCCCCTTCTTCCATTTTTATTGATTTCCATACTTTGAAGGAAAATAAACAAATGTAAAGTCACTGATTGGTTCAGTTTTCAGTACAAACTTATTTAGGCGATATCAAACGAATAGATTAACCCACTAGTGTGCGATCATATTTGTGTATGATACATACATACACAAATATGTTTTTACTAGCGACCCGCCCTGCCCCGGCTTGGCACGGTTTACGACATCACATTAGAAACCTCTAAAATTATCAGTGTTTCTCTACTATAATATGCATGTATTATACATATAAACCTTCCTCTTGAATCACTCTATCTATTAAAAAAAAAACGCATCAAAATCCGTTGCGTAGTTTTAAAGATCTAAGCATACATAGGTAGGCACAGAGAGCGGGAAGCGACTTTGTCTTAAGGTGGGTTCATGCAGATATTTTTTTAGTAATAAGAATAAGAATAGTAATAAGAATAAAAGTTAAACCTTCATTTTATAATGACCCAGTTCATGCAGTAAATCCTTATTTTTAAAATTATTACTAAAAATTATATTTACTGCATGAACTGGGTCATTATAAAACGAAGGTTTAACTTTTATTCGTATTACTATTCTTATTCTTATTACTAAAAATTTCTGCATGAACCCACCATTATACTATGTTATGATTATGATGTGATAATAATCTATGTACCTAATATATCTACTTGAAATTGTTTTATGATCGTTATTAATATTATTATTACATTTTAATTGATTATTACGTGTATGAATAAAATCCACAAGAGATTTGCTACAGTTCTTTCTGTTTTCTTTTACCTATTTTCAGTGAGAGTAAAAATATTTCATCGCCACTCACGTTTGAATCTCAAAATTGATGTCTCATATTTCCTGTGAATTGTCTCTTGATGACTCTTTCATAGTTATTCGTAAATTTGATACGTGTATTTTCTCATTGACTATTCACTATTTCCTTTTCTGTTGGCTCAACTTAAGGACAGAAAACAGAAGCATTTAACTTTTTAAATTTTTTCGTTTTCATTAAAACGTTTAATATAATAACATTATATATATACATAATACACATTGCACATTGCACAGTTTAAATTAGTAGTACTTGGGTATATATCTGTATTGTTTAATATACAAATGGGCTTGCATTTTTGAATATTTAATTTCTTTATAAAAAAATTCCGAAACCTTGTATTTAATGCATTATATATCTGTGGAATACATGGGGGGATCAGTGAGAGTATTTACAGTTGCATAAACTAAGTACCAATATCTTCTGTCTAAAAATGTATTGTTCCAGGCAACCCGACATACAAATATAATTCTTCATTTTATCATATTTTATAGTCCACTGAATTTAGTTCACAGAAATTTGTAAATATGGCTCTAGAAGAACAGGAATATGTAATTATCTAATTTACTTCTGGTGTTAATTATATTAACACCATAATCAATGTTCATTCATGCAAGCAATGGTATTCAATTTTTTTTGTATCGAGTTTGGAGGTTGAAGCTGCTGAAACATTCTTATTTATTCTTTATAACATTCTTTATTAAAAATTTATAAACATAAATACAATCAAAAATACGAGATCGTATCATAGTTTTGTTCCGTTTTCTCAAAGTCAATTAAAAGCGCGGAAATATTCAGCCTCCGACAATTTTGATATCGTTAATATATTGTAAAACCCAAACGTAAATTGTTGAATAAAAAATAATGTTCCACTTCAAATTGTTAACGGTTACCATCGAATCGGTTCCATCAAATATTACGTACAGAGATAATTTTACACTTAATATGCCCATAACTTCATTGAAACTAGAAATTCTTTCACGTTAATAATTATTTTTGTTCGTAATTTATTTTAATCTATTTGTTAAGCCATATCGAATAAGAAACTGTAGAGATAAAAGGACCCGAAGTTGAATAAAAAAGGTAAGATATAATCTCTATTTACAAAAAGTAATGAAGTACAATATTGAAATTATAAGATTACAAAATAAAAAAAATTAGGTCAATTTTCGCTACAAAAAAAAAAAACACTTGTACATTCACTAAACATGAAAATAACAAAACGAGCGTGCAGTCACTTGAAGTTAAAGGGAAGAACTATAGATTCTGTAAGTTTCATATTTTTATCATGCGGTCAACATGTTCTTTTCAGAACCTCAATAATGCGATTTTTCAAAATTTTGAAAATTTAAGCAAAGTTTTTTTTATAAGGAGTGAGCTGCTTGGGTCGACTCGTGGCTGTATTTCGTCTATGATATGTACACTTAATTCCAGAGTAACATAAGCTGCTTACTCTAAACAGTCAAGACGCTAGAGTCGATTAAAATTAAAAAAAAGAAGTAAAAAACACGTAATTTTAACACTGCCATTATTCGGAGGTAATGACTGTTCCAATTTTTGATACTTACACTAAAACTGCCATCTTTCCCATTCAAAATGCCGCCTCAAGCGGGTAGATATCTTTAAAAAGGAAACATTTTAGTGTTAAATTTGGTAAAGCATAAAAATTACGATTTTTAAAAGTTTTAATTCGAATAGGCGGAAACGAGCGTTTGTAAAAATTAAATTTGCATGAATTTTGTTCTTTGGGACCCTAAAGAAGAGTTCCTCAAAGTTACAGCAAAATAGATTTTCAGACGATTTTATATGGAATGGCTATAGTGACAAAAAAAAAACAAAAGGCGAACAAAAATGTTCGAAAGGCCAGGTCAAATAAAATAATTGTTTTACAAATTTTTGATGTTAATTACGGAGAACAAAAAAATGTTGAATGCCTAAATAAAATAACATAATAATGTTTTATGGTCAAAGTTCATTTTCGCATTTTCGCATTTTGTTTTAAATTACAACAAACGCTCAAAATTGCCTTACAGAAAACATATAGTTTTAATTGACACCTGCATTAAAGACTTAAGGATGTCCCCTATTATTTCTGGTTACTACATTTAATGTTTGTTGGCAGTTTAAGCACACAATCATTTCAAATTGATTTTGACTTAGCTAAACCGCTCATCCAATCAACATTTTGCAAGAAGTAAAGAAGCCTCGGAACCAAGTAGCGGCTAAACGAAGTAACTTTGGCTATTATATATGCAAGTTGGCCAAAATGGTTTTCTTTTTGGTTGAGAAGTCTCTGATACGCTGTACACTCAATTTTCGGACATCCTGTATATGTAGATGTATACTAAGGTTCCATTTGTCAACCTGAAAACTGGGGTACGAACATCAACTTTATTTTCGTGTGCCTGTTTTATTTTTTTTTGTTTTATTTTTTGACAGAAATCCTCTTTCCATATCACAAATACCTATTAACGTTTTACATATCTATATTATGTGTCACTAAACTATAAAAGGGTCATTTCAAGCGAGATTTACAATGAACATTTTAATTTGACCGAAATATTTTTTTTTTGTTCTTTACACCAAAATATTCGACACGCATTTTTTGGTTTTGGAGAAATCGCAAAAAATTTCGACTTTATGAGTATTCGAAATCTGAAAGTACAAAAATACACTACATTTTCTTCTTCTTTCCAGCCATGCGGTCAAAACAAATTTTTGACAATTTTTTTTGTTTAATTAGCGACTTTTCATAAACAAATACACTTTTTTCAAAGTTGGACATTTTTTTTCTCAATTATTCTTTGCTATAAATATTGCTTAAACTATCAAGAATTTACTATAAAATTGGACGCTGGACGCGATAATTCTCGTATAAACTCGTTGCGACATTGTTGATAAAAAAAATGTTAAACGCGACGCACTTGCTGCAGGATGGCTAAAAAATGCG